>CAOLNX010000024.1:317500-325000 GCA_948477245.1 Thumatha senex | reverse complement strand
AACCTAACCTAACCTAACCTAACCTAACCTAACCTAACCTAACCTAACCTAACCTAACCTAACCTAACCTAACCTAACCTAACCTAACCTAACCTAACCTAACCTAACCTAACCTAACCTAACCTAACCTAACCTAACCTAACCTAACCTAACCTAACCTAACCTAACCTAACCTAACCTAACCTAACCTAACCTAACCTAACCTAACCTAACCTAACCTAACCTAACCTAACCTAACCTAACCTAACCTAACCTAACCTAACCTAACCTAACCTAACCTAACCTAACCTAACCTAACCTAACCTAACCTAACCTAACCTAACCTAACCTAACCTAACCTAACCTAACCTAACCTAACCTAACCTAACCTAACCTAACCTAACCTAACCTAACCTAACCTAACCTAACCTAACCTAACCTAACCTAACCTAACCTAACCTAACCTAACCTAACCTAACCTAACCTAACCTAACCTAACCTAACCTAACCTAACCTAACCTAACCTAACCTAACCTAACCTAACCTAACCTAACCTAACCTAACCTAACCTAACCTAACCTAACCTAACCTAACCTAACCTAACCTAACCTAACCTAACCTAACCTAACCTAACCTAACCTAACCTAACCTAACCTAACCTAACCTAACCTAACCTAACCTAACCTAACCTAACCTAACCTAACCTAACCTAACCTAACCTAACCTAACCTAACCTAACCTAACCTAACCTAACCTAACCTAACCTAACCTAACCTAACCTAACCTAACCTAACCTAACCTAACCTAACCTAACCTAACCTAACCTAACCTAACCTAACCTAACCTAACCTAACCTAACCTAACCTAACCTAACCTAACCTAACCTAACCTAACCTAACCTAACCTAACCTAACCTAACCTAACCTAACCTAACCTAACCTAACCTAACCTAACCTAACCTAACCTAACCTAACCTAACCTAACCTAACCTAACCTAACCTAACCTAACCTAACCTAACCTAACCTAACCTAACCTAACCTAACCTAACCTAACCTAACCTAACCTAACCTAACCTAACCTAACCTAACCTAACCTAACCTAACCTAACCTAACCTAACCTAACCTAACCTAACCTAACCTAACCTAACCTAACCTAACCTAACCTAACCTAACCTAACCTAACCTAACCTAACCTAACCTAACCTAACCTAACCTAACCTAACCTAACCTAACCTAACCTAACCTAACCTAACCTAACCTAACCTAACCTAACCTAACCTAACCTAACCTAACCTAACCTAACCTAACCTAACCTAACCTAACCTAACCTAACCTAACCTAACCTAACCTAACCTAACCTAACCTAACCTAACCTAACCTAACCTAACCTAACCTAACCTAACCTAACCTAACCTAACCTAACCTAACCTAACCTAACCTAACCTAACCTAACCTAACCTAACCTAACCTAACCTAACCTAACCTAACCTAACCTAACCTAACCTAACCTAACCTAACCTAACCTAACCTAACCTAACCTAACCTAACCTAACCTAACCTAACCTAACCTAACCTAACCTAACCTAACCTAACCTAACCTAACCTAACCTAACCTAACCTAACCTAACCTAACCTAACCTAACCTAACCTAACCTAACCTAACCTAACCTAACCTAACCTAACCTAACCTAACCTAACCTAACCTAACCTAACCTAACCTAACCTAACCTAACCTAACCTAACCTAACCTAACCTAACCTAACCTAACCTAACCTAACCTAACCTAACCTAACCTAACCTAACCTAACCTAACCTAACCTAACCTAACCTAACCTAACCTAACCTAACCTAACCTAACCTAACCTAACCTAACCTAACCTAACCTAACCTAACCTAACCTAACCTAACCTAACCTAACCTAACCTAACCTAACCTAACCTAACCTAACCTAACCTAACCTAACCTAACCTAACCTAACCTAACCTAACCTAACCTAACCTAACCTAACCTAACCTAACCTAACCTAACCTAACCTAACCTAACCTAACCTAACCTAACCTAACCTAACCTAACCTAACCTAACCTAACCTAACCTAACCTAACCTAACCTAACCTAACCTAACCTAACCTAACCTAACCTAACCTAACCTAACCTAACCTAACCTAACCTAACCTAACCTAACCTAACCTAACCTAACCTAACCTAACCTAACCTAACCTAACCTAACCTAACCTAACCTAACCTAACCTAACCTAACCTAACCTAACCTAACCTAACCTAACCTAACCTAACCTAACCTAACCTAACCTAACCTAACCTAACCTAACCTAACCTAACCTAACCTAACCTAACCTAACCTAACCTAACCTAACCTAACCTAACCTAACCTAACCTAACCTAACCTAACCTAACCTAACCTAACCTAACCTAACCTAACCTAACCTAACCTAACCTAACCTAACCTAACCTAACCTAACCTAACCTAACCTAACCTAACCTAACCTAACCTAACCTAACCTAACCTAACCTAACCTAACCTAACCTAACCTAACCTAACCTAACCTAACCTAACCTAACCTAACCTAACCTAACCTAACCTAACCTAACCTAACCTAACCTAACCTAACCTAACCTAACCTAACCTAACCTAACCTAACCTAACCTAACCTAACCTAACCTAACCTAACCTAACCTAACCTAACCTAACCTAACCTAACCTAACCTAACCTAACCTAACCTAACCTAACCTAACCTAACCTAACCTAACCTAACCTAACCTAACCTAACCTAACCTAACCTAACCTAACCTAACCTAACCTAACCTAACCTAACCTAACCTAACCTAGACCTAACCTAACCTAACCTAACCTAACCTAACCTAACCTAACCTAACCTAACCTAACCTAACCTAACCTAACCTAACCTAACCTAACCTAACCTAACCTAACCTAACCTAACCTAACCTAACCTAACCTAACCTAACCTAACCTAACCTAACCTAACCTAACCTAACCTAACCTAACCTAACCTAACCTAACCTAACCTAACCTAACCTAACCTAACCTAACCTAACCTAACCTAACCTAACCTAACCTAACCTAACCTAACCTAACCTAACCTAACCTAACCTAACCTAACCTAACCTAACCTAACCTAACCTAACCTAACCTAACCTAACCTAACCTAACCTAACCTAACCTAACCTAACCTAACCTAACCTAACCTAACCTAACCTAACCTAACCTAACCTAACCTAACCTAACCTAACCTAACCTAACCTAACCTAACCTAACCTAACCTAACCTAACCTAACCTAACCTAACCTAACCTAACCTAACCTAACCTAACCTAACCTAACCTAACCTAACCTAACCTAACCTAACCTAACCTAACCTAACCTAACCTAACCTAACCTAACCTAACCTAACCTAACCTAACCTAACCTAACCTAACCTAACCTAACCTAACCTAACCTAACCTAACCTAACCTAACCTAACCTAACCTAACCTAACCTAACCTAACCTAACCTAACCTAACCTAACCTAACCTAACCTAACCTAACCTAACCTAACCTAACCTAACCTAACCTAACCTAACCTAACCTAACCTAACCTAACCTAACCTAACCTAACCTAACCTAACCTAACCTAACCTAACCTAACCTAACCTAACCTAACCTAACCTAACCTAACCTAACCTAACCTAACCTAACCTAACCTAACCTAACCTAACCTAACCTAACCTAACCTAACCTAACCTAACCTAACCTAACCTAACCTAACCTAACCTAACCTAACCTAACCTAACCTAACCTAACCTAACCTAACCTAACCTAACCTAACCTAACCTAACCTAACCTAACCTAACCTAACCTAACCTAACCTAACCTAACCTAACCTAACCTAACCTAACCTAACCTAACCTAACCTAACCTAACCTAACCTAACCTAACCTAACCTAACCTAACCTAACCTAACCTAACCTAACCTAACCTAACCTAACCTAACCTAACCTAACCTAACCTAACCTAACCTAACCTAACCTAACCTAACCTAACCTAACCTAACCTAACCTAACCTAACCTAACCTAACCTAACCTAACCTAACCTAACCTAACCTAACCTAACCTAACCTAACCTAACCTAACCTAACCTAACCTAACCTAACCTAACCTAACCTAACCTAACCTAACCTAACCTAACCTAACCTAACCTAACCTAACCTAACCTAACCTAACCTAACCTAACCTAACCTAACCTAACCTAACCTAACCTAACCTAACCTAACCTAACCTAACCTAACCTAACCTAACCTAACCTAACCTAACCTAACCTAACCTAACCTAACCTAACCTAACCTAACCTAACCTAACCTAACCTAACCTAACCTAACCTAACCTAACCTAACCTAACCTAACCTAACCTAACCTAACCTAACCTAACCTAACCTAACCTAACCTAACCTAACCTAACCTAACCTAACCTAACCTAACCTAACCTAACCTAACCTAACCTAACCTAACCTAACCTAACCTAACCTAACCTAACCTAACCTAACCTAACCTAACCTAACCTAACCTAACCTAACCTAACCTAACCTAACCTAACCTAACCTAACCTAACCTAACCTAACCTAACCTAACCTAACCTAACCTAACCTAACCTAACCTAACCTAACCTAACCTAACCTAACCTAACCTAACCTAACCTAACCTAACCTAACCTAACCTAACCTAACCTAACCTAACCTAACCTAACCTAACCTAACCTAACCTAACCTAACCTAACCTAACCTAACCTAACCTAACCTAACCTAACCTAACCTAACCTAACCTAACCTAACCTAACCTAACCTAACCTAACCTAACCTAACCTAACCTAACCTAACCTAACCTAACCTAACCTAACCTAACCTAACCTAACCTAACCTAACCTAACCTAACCTAACCTAACCTAACCTAACCTAACCTAACCTAACCTAACCTAACCTAACCTAACCTAACCTAACCTAACCTAACCTAACCTAACCTAACCTAACCTAACCTAACCTAACCTAACCTAACCTAACCTAACCTAACCTAACCTAACCTAACCTAACCTAACCTAACCTAACCTAACCTAACCTAACCTAACCTAACCTAACCTAACCTAACCTAACCTAACCTAACCTAACCTAACCTAACCTAACCTAACCTAACCTAACCTAACCTAACCTAACCTAACCTAACCTAACCTAACCTAACCTAACCTAACCTAACCTAACCTAACCTAACCTAACCTAACCTAACCTAACCTAACCTAACCTAACCTAACCTAACCTAACCTAACCTAACCTAACCTAACCTAACCTAACCTAACCTAACCTAACCTAACCTAACCTAACCTAACCTAACCTAACCTAACCTAACCTAACCTAACCTAACCTAACCTAACCTAACCTAACCTAACCTAACCTAACCTAACCTAACCTAACCTAACCTAACCTAACCTAACCTAACCTAACCTAACCTAACCTAACCTAACCTAACCTAACCTAACCTAACCTAACCTAACCTAACCTAACCTAACCTAACCTAACCTAACCTAACCTAACCTAACCTAACCTAACCTAACCTAACCTAACCTAACCTAACCTAACCTAACCTAACCTAACCTAACCTAACCTAACCTAACCTAACCTAACCTAACCTAACCTAACCTAACCTAACCTAACCTAACCTAACCTAACCTAACCTAACCTAACCTAACCTAACCTAACCTAACCTAACCTAACCTAACCTAACCTAACCTAACCTAACCTAACCTAACCTAACCTAACCTAACCTAACCTAACCTAACCTAACCTAACCTAACCTAACCTAACCTAACCTAACCTAACCTAACCTAACCTAACCTAACCTAACCTAACCTAACCTAACCTAACCTAACCTAACCTAACCTAACCTAACCTAACCTAACCTAACCTAACCTAACCTAACCTAACCTAACCTAACCTAACCTAACCTAACCTAACCTAACCTAACCTAACCTAACCTAACCTAACCTAACCTAACCTAACCTAACCTAACCTAACCTAACCTAACCTAACCTAACCTAACCTAACCTAACCTAACCTAACCTAACCTAACCTAACCTAACCTAACCTAACCTAACCTAACCTAACCTAACCTAACCTAACCTAACCTAACCTAACCTAACCTAACCTAACCTAACCTAACCTAACCTAACCTAACCTAACCTAACCTAACCTAACCTAACCTAACCTAACCTAACCTAACCTAACCTAACCTAACCTAACCTAACCTAACCTAACCTAACCTAACCTAACCTAACCTAACCTAACCTAACCTAACCTAACCTAACCTAACCTAACCTAACCTAACCTAACCTAACCTAACCTAACCTAACCTAACCTAACCTAACCTAACCTAACCTAACCTAACCTAACCTAACCTAACCTAACCTAACCTAACCTAACCTAACCTAACCTAACCTAACCTAACCTAACCTAACCTAACCTAACCTAACCTAACCTAACCTAACCTAACCTAACCTAACCTAACCTAACCTAACCTAACCTAACCTAACCTAACCTAACCTAACCTAACCTAACCTAACCTAACCTAACCTAACCTAACCTAACCTAACCTAACCTAACCTAACCTAACCTAACCTAACCTAACCTAACCTAACCTAACCTAACCTAACCTAACCTAACCTAACCTAACCTAACCTAACCTAACCTAACCTAACCTAACCTAACCTAACCTAACCTAACCTAACCTAACCTAACCTAACCTAACCTAACCTAACCTAACCTAACCTAACCTAACCTAACCTAACCTAACCTAACCTAACCTAACCTAACCTAACCTAACCTAACCTAACCTAACCTAACCTAACCTAACCTAACCTAACCTAACCTAACCTAACCTAACCTAACCTAACCTAACCTAACCTAACCTAACCTAACCTAACCTAACCTAACCTAACCTAACCTAACCTAACCTAACCTAACCTAACCTAACCTAACCTAACCTAACCTAACCTAACCTAACCTAACCTAACCTAACCTAACCTAACCTAACCTAACCTAACCTAACCTAACCTAACCTAACCTAACCTAACCTAACCTAACCTAACCTAACCTAACCTAACCTAACCTAACCTAACCTAACCTAACCTAACCTAACCTAACCTAACCTAACCTAACCTAACCTAACCTAACCTAACCTAACCTAACCTAACCTAACCTAACCTAACCTAACCTAACCTAACCTAACCTAACCTAACCTAACCTAACCTAACCTAACCTAACCTAACCTAACCTAACCTAACCTAACCTAACCTAACCTAACCTAACCTAACCTAACCTAACCTAACCTAACCTAACCTAACCTAACCTAACCTAACCTAACCTAACCTAACCTAACCTAACCTAACCTAACCTAACCTAACCTAACCTAACCTAACCTAACCTAACCTAACCTAACCTAACCTAACCTAACCTAACCTAACC
>CAOLNX010000024.1:302500-312500 GCA_948477245.1 Thumatha senex | reverse complement strand
CTAACCTAACCTAACCTAACCTAACCTAACCTAACCTAACCTAACCTAACCTAACCTAACCTAACCTAACCTAACCTAACCTAACCTAACCTAACCTAACCTAACCTAACCTAACCTAACCTAACCTAACCTAACCTAACCTAACCTAACCTAACCTAACCTAACCTAACCTAACCTAACCTAACCTAACCTAACCTAACCTAACCTAACCTAACCTAACCTAACCTAACCTAACCTAACCTAACCTAACCTAACCTAACCTAACCTAACCTAACCTAACCTAACCTAACCTAACCTAACCTAACCTAACCTAACCTAACCTAACCTAACCTAACCTAACCTAACCTAACCTAACCTAACCTAACCTAACCTAACCTAACCTAACCTAACCTAACCTAACCTAACCTAACCTAACCTAACCTAACCTAACCTAACCTAACCTAACCTAACCTAACCTAACCTAACCTAACCTAACCTAACCTAACCTAACCTAACCTAACCTAACCTAACCTAACCTAACCTAACCTAACCTAACCTAACCTAACCTAACCTAACCTAACCTAACCTAACCTAACCTAACCTAACCTAACCTAACCTAACCTAACCTAACCTAACCTAACCTAACCTAACCTAACCTAACCTAACCTAACCTAACCTAACCTAACCTAACCTAACCTAACCTAACCTAACCTAACCTAACCTAACCTAACCTAACCTAACCTAACCTAACCTAACCTAACCTAACCTAACCTAACCTAACCTAACCTAACCTAACCTAACCTAACCTAACCTAACCTAACCTAACCTAACCTAACCTAACCTAACCTAACCTAACCTAACCTAACCTAACCTAACCTAACCTAACCTAACCTAACCTAACCTAACCTAACCTAACCTAACCTAACCTAACCTAACCTAACCTAACCTAACCTAACCTAACCTAACCTAACCTAACCTAACCTAACCTAACCTAACCTAACCTAACCTAACCTAACCTAACCTAACCTAACCTAACCTAACCTAACCTAACCTAACCTAACCTAACCTAACCTAACCTAACCTAACCTAACCTAACCTAACCTAACCTAACCTAACCTAACCTAACCTAACCTAACCTAACCTAACCTAACCTAACCTAACCTAACCTAACCTAACCTAACCTAACCTAACCTAACCTAACCTAACCTAACCTAACCTAACCTAACCTAACCTAACCTAACCTAACCTAACCTAACCTAACCTAACCTAACCTAACCTAACCTAACCTAACCTAACCTAACCTAACCTAACCTAACCTAACCTAACCTAACCTAACCTAACCTAACCTAACCTAACCTAACCTAACCTAACCTAACCTAACCTAACCTAACCTAACCTAACCTAACCTAACCTAACCTAACCTAACCTAACCTAACCTAACCTAACCTAACCTAACCTAACCTAACCTAACCTAACCTAACCTAACCTAACCTAACCTAACCTAACCTAACCTAACCTAACCTAACCTAACCTAACCTAACCTAACCTAACCTAACCTAACCTAACCTAACCTAACCTAACCTAACCTAACCTAACCTAACCTAACCTAACCTAACCTAACCTAACCTAACCTAACCTAACCTAACCTAACCTAACCTAACCTAACCTAACCTAACCTAACCTAACCTAACCTAACCTAACCTAACCTAACCTAACCTAACCTAACCTAACCTAACCTAACCTAACCTAACCTAACCTAACCTAACCTAACCTAACCTAACCTAACCTAACCTAACCTAACCTAACCTAACCTAACCTAACCTAACCTAACCTAACCTAACCTAACCTAACCTAACCTAACCTAACCTAACCTAACCTAACCTAACCTAACCTAACCTAACCTAACCTAACCTAACCTAACCTAACCTAACCTAACCTAACCTAACCTAACCTAACCTAACCTAACCTAACCTAACCTAACCTAACCTAACCTAACCTAACCTAACCTAACCTAACCTAACCTAACCTAACCTAACCTAACCTAACCTAACCTAACCTAACCTAACCTAACCTAACCTAACCTAACCTAACCTAACCTAACCTAACCTAACCTAACCTAACCTAACCTAACCTAACCTAACCTAACCTAACCTAACCTAACCTAACCTAACCTAACCTAACCTAACCTAACCTAACCTAACCTAACCTAACCTAACCTAACCTAACCTAACCTAACCTAACCTAACCTAACCTAACCTAACCTAACCTAACCTAACCTAACCTAACCTAACCTAACCTAACCTAACCTAACCTAACCTAACCTAACCTAACCTAACCTAACCTAACCTAACCTAACCTAACCTAACCTAACCTAACCTAACCTAACCTAACCTAACCTAACCTAACCTAACCTAACCTAACCTAACCTAACCTAACCTAACCTAACCTAACCTAACCTAACCTAACCTAACCTAACCTAACCTAACCTAACCTAACCTAACCTAACCTAACCTAACCTAACCTAACCTAACCTAACCTAACCTAACCTAACCTAACCTAACCTAACCTAACCTAACCTAACCTAACCTAACCTAACCTAACCTAACCTAACCTAACCTAACCTAACCTAACCTAACCTAACCTAACCTAACCTAACCTAACCTAACCTAACCTAACCTAACCTAACCTAACCTAACCTAACCTAACCTAACCTAACCTAACCTAACCTAACCTAACCTAACCTAACCTAACCTAACCTAACCTAACCTAACCTAACCTAACCTAACCTAACCTAACCTAACCTAACCTAACCTAACCTAACCTAACCTAACCTAACCTAACCTAACCTAACCTAACCTAACCTAACCTAACCTAACCTAACCTAACCTAACCTAACCTAACCTAACCTAACCTAACCTAACCTAACCTAACCTAACCTAACCTAACCTAACCTAACCTAACCTAACCTAACCTAACCTAACCTAACCTAACCTAACCTAACCTAACCTAACCTAACCTAACCTAACCTAACCTAACCTAACCTAACCTAACCTAACCTAACCTAACCTAACCTAACCTAACCTAACCTAACCTAACCTAACCTAACCTAACCTAACCTAACCTAACCTAACCTAACCTAACCTAACCTAACCTAACCTAACCTAACCTAACCTAACCTAACCTAACCTAACCTAACCTAACCTAACCTAACCTAACCTAACCTAACCTAACCTAACCTAACCTAACCTAACCTAACCTAACCTAACCTAACCTAACCTAACCTAACCTAACCTAACCTAACCTAACCTAACCTAACCTAACCTAACCTAACCTAACCTAACCTAACCTAACCTAACCTAACCTAACCTAACCTAACCTAACCTAACCTAACCTAACCTAACCTAACCTAACCTAACCTAACCTAACCTAACCTAACCTAACCTAACCTAACCTAACCTAACCTAACCTAACCTAACCTAACCTAACCTAACCTAACCTAACCTAACCTAACCTAACCTAACCTAACCTAACCTAACCTAACCTAACCTAACCTAACCTAACCTAACCTAACCTAACCTAACCTAACCTAACCTAACCTAACCTAACCTAACCTAACCTAACCTAACCTAACCTAACCTAACCTAACCTAACCTAACCTAACCTAACCTAACCTAACCTAACCTAACCTAACCTAACCTAACCTAA
The DNA here is from genome assembly GCA_948477245.1 of Thumatha senex. Lineage (NCBI taxonomy): Eukaryota > Metazoa > Arthropoda > Insecta > Lepidoptera > Erebidae > Thumatha > Thumatha senex. Next base: position 308,816 of record CAOLNX010000024.1, on the reverse strand, counting down.
CCTAACCTAACCTAACCTAACCTAACCTAACCTAACCTAACCTAACCTAACCTAACCTAACCTAACCTAACCTAACCTAACCTAACCTAACCTAACCTAACCTAACCTAACCTAACCTAACCTAACCTAACCTAACCTAACCTAACCTAACCTAACCTAACCTAACCTAACCTAACCTAACCTAACCTAACCTAACCTAACCTAACCTAACCTAACCTAACCTAACCTAACCTAACCTAACCTAACCTAACCTAACCTAACCTAACCTAACCTAACCTAACCTAACCTAACCTAACCTAACCTAACCTAACCTAACCTAACCTAACCTAACCTAACCTAACCTAACCTAACCTAACCTAACCTAACCTAACCTAACCTAACCTAACCTAACCTAACCTAACCTAACCTAACCTAACCTAACCTAACCTAACCTAACCTAACCTAACCTAACCTAACCTAACCTAACCTAACCTAACCTAACCTAACCTAACCTAACCTAACCTAACCTAACCTAACCTAACCTAACCTAACCTAACCTAACCTAACCTAACCTAACCTAACCTAACCTAACCTAACCTAACCTAACCTAACCTAACCTAACCTAACCTAACCTAACCTAACCTAACCTAACCTAACCTAACCTAACCTAACCTAACCTAACCTAACCTAACCTAACCTAACCTAACCTAACCTAACCTAACCTAACCTAACCTAACCTAACCTAACCTAACCTAACCTAACCTAACCTAACCTAACCTAACCTAACCTAACCTAACCTAACCTAACCTAACCTAACCTAACCTAACCTAACCTAACCTAACCTAACCTAACCTAACCTAACCTAACCTAACCTAACCTAACCTAACCTAACCTAACCTAACCTAACCTAACCTAACCTAACCTAACCTAACCTAACCTAACCTAACCTAACCTAACCTAACCTAACCTAACCTAACCTAACCTAACCTAACCTAACCTAACCTAACCTAACCTAACCTAACCTAACCTAACCTAACCTAACCTAACCTAACCTAACCTAACCTAACCTAACCTAACCTAACCTAACCTAACCTAACCTAACCTAACCTAACCTAACCTAACCTAACCTAACCTAACCTAACCTAACCTAACCTAACCTAACCTAACCTAACCTAACCTAACCTAACCTAACCTAACCTAACCTAACCTAACCTAACCTAACCTAACCTAACCTAACCTAACCTAACCTAACCTAACCTAACCTAACCTAACCTAACCTAACCTAACCTAACCTAACCTAACCTAACCTAACCTAACCTAACCTAACCTAACCTAACCTAACCTAACCTAACCTAACCTAACCTAACCTAACCTAACCTAACCTAACCTAACCTAACCTAACCTAACCTAACCTAACCTAACCTAACCTAACCTAACCTAACCTAACCTAACCTAACCTAACCTAACCTAACCTAACCTAACCTAACCTAACCTAACCTAACCTAACCTAACCTAACCTAACCTAACCTAACCTAACCTAACCTAACCTAACCTAACCTAACCTAACCTAACCTAACCTAACCTAACCTAACCTAACCTAACCTAACCTAACCTAACCTAACCTAACCTAACCTAACCTAACCTAACCTAACCTAACCTAACCTAACCTAACCTAACCTAACCTAACCTAACCTAACCTAACCTAACCTAACCTAACCTAACCTAACCTAACCTAACCTAACCTAACCTAACCTAACCTAACCTAACCTAACCTAACCTAACCTAACCTAACCTAACCTAACCTAACCTAACCTAACCTAACCTAACCTAACCTAACCTAACCTAACCTAACCTAACCTAACCTAACCTAACCTAACCTAACCTAACCTAACCTAACCTAACCTAACCTAACCTAACCTAACCTAACCTAACCTAACCTAACCTAACCTAACCTAACCTAACCTAACCTAACCTAACCTAACCTAACCTAACCTAACCTAACCTAACCTAACCTAACCTAACCCCAAGAGATATTGCACAGAAGCAGCAGATACATGTAGCCACTGTGGGGGTCCCCATCTGAAGGTAAATTGCGACCTATGGGCAGTCAACGCTGCTCCTTCGTGCAAGAATTGCACAAAGGCTAAAATGGGCCGCACGGAGCATAACGCCTTCAGTGACGAATGTCCCGTCCGCAAGCGCTGGGAGTCAATAGCCAGGTCCACCATAGCATATTGCTAAAGGCGGAATGGCAAAAGACTCGGCGTATCGCGTGTTCCAGGCAAATTTAATGAAGAAAAAGCTAGCCACGGAAGAATTAATTATTGAGGCATCTAAGCAAAAAGCGGTGGCAGCCCTAATCCAAGAGCCCTACGTCGGCGCCGGCCGGAGTATGAGGAACTACCCAGGAGTGAGGGTTTTTCAAAAGGACACGCCAGGAGAGGGTACCGTCAAGGCGGCAATTGCCGTCTTTGATGCCAGTATTGACATCACACAATACCCAACACTCACCACAAATAACATCACAGTGGTGGGGATGAAAACCAGCGCGTGGGAGCTCACACTGGTCTCCTTTTACTTCGAGCCGGACAAACCGATGGGGCCATACATACGTGAATTAAAAAACACTGTCGGAAGCCTTGGACTGGGGAAGATTATTCTCGGGGGAGATGCCAATGCCTGGAACACGTGGTGGGGCAGCGCACAGGGGGACGACCGAGGTGAAGAAGTGCAGGAGATGATGGACGAGCTCAGCCTCCAACTGCTAAACGTAGGACAAACTCCGACCTTTGACACCATTAGAGGTGGTCAACGATTCCGCAGCCATGTGGACATCACCTTTTGCTCCACAAATATTCTAGACCTAGTAGAGGGGTGGAGAGTGGAAGAGAACCTCACGAGCTCGGATCACAATGGGATCGTGTTTGAGGTTAAACTGAAGAGGGCCAGGGGAACAAATATCCGCCGAACAACAAGGAAATACAACACCCGAAAGGCAAACTGGGAAAAGTTTAACAACAAATTAACCGAGTTAAGAGCTAGCACCTTGCAAACGATAGACATCGAAAACATCCAAAGTAAAGAAGAAATCGACAAAGCGGTGGAAAATATCAATAAGATGATCGCCACTGCCTGTGCTAGCTCTATTCCAACAAAGAAACTAGACCAAAAGATTGCGATCCCATGGTGGTCCGAGGAACTCGCCAGAAAGAAAAAGGAGGTAACCACCAGGAGGCGCCGCATACGTTATGCGGCGTCTGCGCGAAGAGCAAAGGTCGTGAGTGAGTACCTGCAAAGCAAGGAGGAATACGAAGAAGAGGCGAAAAAGGCCCAAATCAAGAGTTGGAAGGAGTTCTGCTCTAAGCAGGACCGAGAAGGGATGTGGGAAGGGATTTACAGGGTGATTGGGAGAACCGCGAAGAGAGCCGAGGACGTACCCCTGGAACTGAATGGCGTGGTTCTAAACACGGAAGAATCGGCACAACTATTAGCCAACACCTTCTACGCAGATGATTCCGAAGCTGATGACACCGACGACCACAAACGACTGAGAGAGAGAGCTGGAAAACTGAGCAGGGAAATATGCCAAGAAGTGCAGGACCCCCAGTTCACAATGGTCGAACTCGAAAAGGCAGCTCGGTCATTTAACCCAAAGAAGGCACCCGGCGCAGATGGATTTACGGCCGACATCTGTAACCACGCCATCAGAAACGAGCCTGAGCTATTCCTTACCCTTGCAAATAAATGCCTAAAATTTCGCCATTTCCCCACGACATGGAAGGAAGCGACTGTTGTCGCGCTTCGGAAACCGGGAAAGGACACCTACTCGCAACCTAAATCATACAGACCTATAGGACTTCTTCCTGTAATGGGGAAAATACTCGAGAAGATGATAATGTCGAGACTTCGACACCATCTCCACTCGAGTATGAGTACCCATCAATACGGTTTTATGCCGCAGAGGAGCTGCGAGGACGCCCTCTATACCCTCACTCAACACATTAGATCTAAGTTGAGTCAAAAGAAGATAATCACACTAGTGTCCTTAGATATAGAGGGCGCCTTCGACAGCGCATGGTGGCCCGCAATCCGAGTGCGACTAGCAGAGGAGAAATGTCCGGAAGGACTCAGAGGGATATTGAATAGTTACCTGGAGGACCGACGGGTACGAGTAAGGTATGCAGGGAAGGAATATAGCAAAAGAACTAGAAAGGGTTGCGTCCAGGGCTCTATTGGCGGACCAGTCCTCTGGAATCTCCTGTTGGATCCATTGCTTAAGGGCCTTGAGGACAGGGGCGACTACGTGCAAGCCTTTGCCGATGACGTCGTCCTGGTCTTTCACGGAGATACAGGAATGGGAATCGAATCACGTGCCAATGCCGCTCTCGACTATGTTCAGGCGTGGGGTGTCAGGAATAAATTAAAGTTTGCTCCAAATAAAACCAAAGCGATGGTACTGACGCGAAAACTGCAGTATGACACACCGCGCCTGACTATGGGGGGGATAGACATTGGCATGTCAAACGAGATCAAGATTCTTGGCCTCACCATCGACCATAAATTGACCTTCAATGCACACGTGAATAACGTGTGCATAAGGGTCCAAAATCTGTATAAGCAACTGACCAGGGCGGCGAAGGCAAGCTGGGGACTTCATCCGGAGATTATACACACAATCTACACCGCAACAGTTGAACCGATAGTGCTGTACGCGGCCAGCGCGTGGGAGCCGTCCGTGGGGAAACTGTGTATACGTAAGAAGCTAAGCTTCATACAACGTAGCTTTGCTCAAAAAATCTGTAAGGCCTACAGGACCGTCTCTTTGAACGCAGCACTGACCCTGGCGGGGTTGTTGCCCTTGGATTTGAGAGTGAAAGAGGCAGCCTTGCTGTATAAAGCGAGGAGAGGTGAGCCCTTGCAAAATCTTCCGGGAAGAGAAATCGAAAGGATGACATCCTTCTTGGAAAAACCTCATCCAGCCCAGCATATGAACCTGGAGTTCATGAGCCTGGAGACCGCAGAACAGGTTGAAGCTACAGGATACTGCGAGGTACAAATTTACACCGACGGCAGCAAAATTGAGGGAAAGGTCGGAGCCGCACTCTCCATTTGGAAAGATGGGGCCGAAACCAGGACCCACAAACTTAGCTTGCCGTCATATTGTACAGTATACCAGGCGGAACTCCTGGCCATATGCGAAGCGTCGAAGAAAATAGGTGGACAAAGAGCAACTACGTTTGGTATATACAGCGACTCAACGGCGGCACTCCAGACGGTCGTGAATCTCGATTGTCTGCATCCTCTAGCGGTAGAAACCAGGAAAAACTTACAGAATTTATTCCAGCAAAACAAAATTGTAAATTTGTTTTGGATAAAAGCGCACGCGGGGATGCAGGGGAACGAGAGGGCCGACCGACTGGCAAAAGAGGCAGCCTTGACATCGAGGCGGGCACATGCCTATGACCGTTGTCCGGCTTCATTCGTCAAGCGGCAAATCCGAAAGGATTCGCTTGACGAGTGGAACCGGAGGTACGCATCTGGCGGTACCGCCTCGGTGACAAGACTCTTCTTCCCGAGCGCGGTGGCGGCGTATAGCATTATACGGAAGTACACACCAAACAGATACACAACGCAGGTTCTGACGGGGCACGGTGGATTCTCCGAGTACTTGACCCGTTTCAAGCGCAAGGTGAATCCATCGTGCACCTGTGATCCGGATGTGGAGGAGACAGTGCCCCACTTGTTGGTAGATTGTCCAGTCTTCTCAAGGCAACGGTACAATACTGAACATAGTATAAACACAAGAATAACAATTAGCAATTTTAGTATAATCATGGCAGACAAAAACAAAAGAGAAAAATTTTTAGAATATAGTATAGAAATCTGTAAAATTGTAAATGAAAGAAATAAAGATAATTAAACATGAATACAACAACATAATATGAGATTATGATGTATGTAACATAAATATAAGTAAAAATTAGAAACAAGGATAAATAAAATAGTAATAATAAAATATATGTATAGCCATGTAAGCCAAAATAAGTAGTATAGTTTTAATATGTACAACGGGAAACCACAACCCAGTAAGAATTAATGTAATACGTAGGTAATAAATACAAGTATTAAAATAGTATAAATAGAAACTTAATTAACTAAGTATAAACTATAAAATAAGCATACACTAAGTATAAAGCAAATTAATATTATAAAAATACTCTGTAAAACTAGTAGAAATATAGGAAATAAGAGGGAAAGCTATGTAAATCCCAAGTAGTAAATAAAGTTAAGTTAGGATAAGAAATTGTGTAAAAGAAGAGAATTGATGAAAACCTGT
>CAOLNX010000024.1:285000-292500 GCA_948477245.1 Thumatha senex | reverse complement strand
ACCTAACCTAACCTAACCTAACCTAACCTAACCTAACCTAACCTAACCTAACCTAACCTAACCTAACCTAACCTAACCTAACCTAACCTAACCTAACCTAACCTAACCTAACCTAACCTAACCTAACCTAACCTAACCTAACCTAACCTAACCTAACCTAACCTAACCTAACCTAACCTAACCTAACCTAACCTAACCTAACCTAACCTAACCTAACCTAACCTAACCTAACCTAACCTAACCTAACCTAACCTAACCTAACCTAACCTAACCTAACCTAACCTAACCTAACCTAACCTAACCTAACCTAACCTAACCTAACCTAACCTAACCTAACCTAACCTAACCTAACCTAACCTAACCTAACCTAACCTAACCTAACCTAACCTAACCTAACCTAACCTAACCTAACCTAACCTAACCTAACCTAACCTAACCTAACCTAACCTAACCTAACCTAACCTAACCTAACCTAACCTAACCTAACCTAACCTAACCTAACCTAACCTAACCTAACCTAACCTAACCTAACCTAACCTAACCTAACCTAACCTAACCTAACCTAACCTAACCTAACCTAACCTAACCTAACCTAACCTAACCTAACCTAACCTAACCTAACCTAACCTAACCTAACCTAACCTAACCTAACCTAACCTAACCTAACCTAACCTAACCTAACCTAACCTAACCTAACCTAACCTAACCTAACCTAACCTAACCTAACCTAACCTAACCTAACCTAACCTAACCTAACCTAACCTAACCTAACCTAACCTAACCTAACCTAACCTAACCTAACCTAACCTAACCTAACCTAACCTAACCTAACCTAACCTAACCTAACCTAACCTAACCTAACCTAACCTAACCTAACCTAACCTAACCTAACCTAACCTAACCTAACCTAACCTAACCTAACCTAACCTAACCTAACCTAACCTAACCTAACCTAACCTAACCTAACCTAACCTAACCTAACCTAACCTAACCTAACCTAACCTAACCTAACCTAACCTAACCTAACCTAACCTAACCTAACCTAACCTAACCTAACCTAACCTAACCTAACCTAACCTAACCTAACCTAACCTAACCTAACCTAACCTAACCTAACCTAACCTAACCTAACCTAACCTAACCTAACCTAACCTAACCTAACCTAACCTAACCTAACCTAACCTAACCTAACCTAACCTAACCTAACCTAACCTAACCTAACCTAACCTAACCTAACCTAACCTAACCTAACCTAACCTAACCTAACCTAACCTAACCTAACCTAACCTAACCTAACCTAACCTAACCTAACCTAACCTAACCTAACCTAACCTAACCTAACCTAACCTAACCAGTCTGTTTCGACCTCTGGCCGCGATCAGATGCAATTTTATAGCGCTCCGCAATCAAAAATTCAAAAAAGTGGGTTTTTCTTGCCCGATTCTTACGCGGGATATCTTAAAAGATTCGTCTCGACGCGCAGCACCCGTTGGTGATTGGTGTTTTCGCCATAAGTTTTCCTCCACGGTGTGAAAAGTGTTTTTCAATATAAAAAGAGGTTAAGTGAGTTAAAAAGTGAAGTTTTTTGGGTTTAAAAGTGAGAAAAAGTGGAAACCTGAAAAGAAAAAGGTGTGTCCGGGTGGCATTTACTGCCCCCCGTCGACTCTGCACATCAAAAGTTCCTGGGTTTCAGCCGTTTTCCCAGAAAATTAAATTTTCGACAAATTTTCACGCACGTGGTCGCCACGAGGTAGCAGAAGGAGTTGGCAGAGAAGAACAAAAAATTGTGGACTTAAGAGCCGCACCTATAGAAGCCAGAATCTGCAAAAAGAAAAATTTTAGGTTAAGTACTTTTTAATTAATTTCATATTAAAGTTATAAACTTTGCCCATTAATAAATCCTAAAGGAAGAAATTATAAGAAAATCTGCAACTGCAGTTAGTTGCGCGCTAGCTGGGACAAGAGACTTGAAGTTTTAGAAAAATTTTTGGACTTATAGTTTTTAGGTGAAAATTAAAAAACTAAAATTTTTAAACTTTTTAAAATTTTTATACCTAGAAATAGTTAAAAATAATTTTATAATATTGTGTGTCCTAGATCTAGATTTTACATAAATTTTAAGATTTTTTGTGTATTTTTATGAATTTCCAGCTCGGAGTTACAGAATTTTTAGTGTTTTTTCGTTATAAATTGAAAATAAATAGAAATATTACCATTTTACCGACTGAACTGACCTTAGACAATATAATTTAGTATAACAAACCCAAAACTAGGACCCTCTAACTTCAAAACTGCGGATTTTCGCGAAATCCGCCATCTTGTATTTATTTTTTGAAAATTTTAAACTGTTGTAGCTCCGAAACGGAAAATCCCAGCGACTTCGGATTTTCGATAGAGTGTGGCCTGAGGTCTTAACTTTGACCTAAAATAGGAAATAAGGCTTTTGGAGAAAATTTTTTATTTTTCCTCCAAACCCCTCTAGATCGGTGACCAGAGTGGAGCCAAGCTGTCCAGAGAAAACCAGAGTCCTCTGCGACTTATGGTTGCAGAGTAAATCGCGTTTAAAGTTGAGCTTTGACAGTTCGGCGGCCATTTTTGTTTTATTTGAACATCTATAACTTCCAAACGGCAGAAGCTAGGACTTTCGGATTTTCGGTCTTGGGATCGGTGGGGTGGGGACTATCTGCCCTGTGACTTGCAACCGAATCGGAGACCGAAAATTTTAAGGGGGAGATAGGCTCACTAAGTGAAAGAGGAGGACGAGCTGACTACAGAAAGCCCAAACTTGACCCAGCTACGACCTCTGGTTGCTGAGTTATTGGCATTCAAAATTTTAATTTGACAGATTGGCAGCCATTTTGTTTTTAGTAAAACAGCCATAACTCGGCAACGGAGCGAGATAGGAGAACACGGTTTTAAATGAAAAGTTTAGGAGGTCAAGGGCTATCCGCTCCTAGGCTTTGAAGCAAATCGGAGCCTCCAAAAATTCGAGGGGTAAAAACCACCCCACGTGGTAGAGGGTGCCAAGGCGACTGGAAAAACCCCAAACTTGACTGTTCTGCGGTGACTGGATCCGAAGTTACAAGCAGTCAAAGTTTAACTTTGACATATAATCCGCCATCTTGGAAATTTTGAAATCTCTGTAACTTCCGAGCCAGTTATCCTAGAGACACCAGGTTTTCGGGGGGGAACTCGGCAGGGTGTTCTACAGGTGGACACATAATTTTCAGGCACTTTCAGGTCCTGAAAATTTTGGGTCCTGAAAATACCGGGGTGTGGTAGATCTCGTCGAGCCCTTTACGGAGAGCCCAAGCACGACGATTTTGAGCCGCGGATTCCGGAGATAATTGAGTGGGACCAAATTTGGACCAGGTCCAGAGAAAACTTTGGACCTTGATTGTATCCAAACCATTTGGGCTGGGTGTATCGTGTTTGGTATCACTGGAACGGGCTCGGGGAGCTCTATCTCTTAGGCTATATAGAGCAGCTCTATATAGAGTTTTGCGAAAAATCGCACATAAATTGCAAGATTTTAGACCGGGGGTGGGCAAAATTAAAAAACGACAACACAAAGAAGGTTTTTATACAACTGTAACAGTGACTGGCACACTCTACCATAACTTAGGCTAAGATTAGATTTAAGTTTTAGAATTAAGACAAAGGCTTTATTGGCCACTAGGTTAATAAGACGTAGCTGGTCTACAGCTGGTAGATAAGTGTAGAGGACTCCTACACGATAAGACAACTCTAGATAGAGCTACATACTGTGACTACTGACAGTATTCCCATATACAAATTAAATTTTTTAAACTCTTAAATCGGACTAGAGTCCTATTGGCTCAACTGTAGGCGAAATAAGGACCTGTGCACGCATTACACATATACAACACCATACACATTACATACATAATACACACAAGCACACACACATATATCAGACGTGGACAAAAGACACACATACATACACGAACCACACCGTCATACATCACACACAACAAAGACACATTCTGATAGGGTACTCTTTACATACCCTTCAGAGAAATACACCTCGCAAAACATACGCGGACTTGGGTACTCTATACATACCCAATAAGCAACACACTTATAAGCCGACGGTAGCATACCCCCCATTATGTTCGTCTCACAGAGAACACCGCAGAGAAGCACGGAAGAGGAAACCACCCGCACGTCACCAACATCGAAAACAGTGACGAAAAAATCGATAGTACGAAGAAGCCTAGAGACATTTGAAAGTAAGGCAACATCCTCTGATAGAGCGGGTGATCCACGGCGACCATCAAAACGCCTAGAATACAGTCCACCAAAACAAAGAAAGCCCGCGGAAAAGTCGATAGAGTTAGAAAAGACCAGGAAGGCTAAAACACCACAGCCCATTGAACATAGTCCTGTCTGTGGAAAGTCGTACCCTGACAGAACGTCTGAGGCAAGAGACATTGCTAAGAAGGCGAAGACTTCCCTCGGGCTAGCCAGAAATCTAAGGTCGGAAATAAAAACTGATGTGACGCAGTGGATTGAGAAACTGGTAGACATCATAAAACAAATGGAGACAGGGAACGAAAGAGTAGAGACCTATACTGACCCACCCAGCCATACACCCATTCGACCATCTGAATTGGAGAAACTTACAACAAAAATACAAGAGCACACAGAGCTACTCGCTAAAAACGCTGAGCAAATGCAGGAGTTAAAGTCTGCATTACAAGCAAGCACAGAACAGCAAGCGAGAATAACATATGCTAGTGTGACTGCCGCCTCTCCCAAAATACAACAGCAGAAACCTCCACTGCATTCCATCGTCATAACATCTGACAAGGAGGAGGAAACTGGGGATGAGATACTGGAAAGGGTAAGAAAGGCAGTAGACGCAAAGGAAGGGTGGATTAAGGTCGAAAGGGTTAGAAAAGCGAAGGACAGGAAGATCATCTTGGGATGTCCAACTGCTGCAGACAGGGACAGCGCAAGAGCTAGACTAGAAAAGGAGAGACTCCACGTCGAGGACGTCAAAAACAAGGACCCGATGGTTATGCTTAGAGATGTCCTGAGCATCAACTCGGATGAGGAAGTGCTCGAGGCACTCAAAAAGCAGAATCGGGATGTTTTTGACGGGCTCGATAAGGAGGACGTAAGACTTTCAGTCAAGTTTAGAAAAAGGGCGAGGAACCCCCACACAAATCATCTGGTCCTAACGGTTTCACCGAAGCTTTGGAGGAAAATGACAGCGATCGGGACTCTTCACGTGGATCTGCAGCGGGTGAAGGTAGCAGACCATTCACCACTGGTGCAATGTTCACGCTGCCTCGCGTATGGACACGTGAAGAGGTTCTGCACCGAAAATGAAGAGACGTGCTGTCACTGTGGGGGACCACACCTGAAGGCACATTGTGACGTGTGGGCAGTCAATGCGACACCATCATGCAGGAATTGCAAGAGAGCGAAGATGGACCGCACGGAGCATAATGCATTTAGCAAAGAGTGTCCCGTCCGAAGGCGCTGGGAGTCACTTGCCAGGTCAGCCGTAGCATATTGCTAAGGGCAGCCAGGCAGTAAACTCCACCTATCGCGTGTTCCAGACAAACCTTAGAAAAAAGAAGCTGGCTCAGCAAGAAATGCTCATAGAAGCAACGAAACGCAAGGTAATGGCAGTCCTGATCCAGGAACCTTGTGTGGATAAGACTCGAGTGATGAGGAGCTACCCAGGAGCCAGAGTCTTTCAAAATAATCCGACAGGGGAAGAAATGGTGAAGGCGGCAATAGCGGTCTTCGACCCACACATTGATGTGATTCAGTATCCCGAACTCACCACGAACAACATCGTAGTGGTGGGTCTCAAGACTGTCGACTGGAAGATCACACTGGTCTCCTTTTACCTCGAGCCAGATCGACCAATTGCCCCATATTTGGTAAAATTGAAAAACATCGCAGCCAAGCCTGGACTAGGAAAAATTATCATGGGGGGAGACGGGAATGCCTGGAACACGTGGTGGGGTAGTGAGGAAGTGAACTCAAGAGGGAAAAAACTGCAGCAGATGATAGATGAGATGGGCCTCCAGGTGCTCAACACGGGTAACACCCCTACTTTCGATACGATAAGGGGCACGACGAGATTTAAAAGCCACGTTGACGTCACCATCTGCACGGCAAGCGCTCTGGACTTGGTGGTGAACTGGAAGGTTGAGACAAATCTCACGAGCTCGGACCACAACGGAATTACTTTTGACATAAAACTCAAAAGGTCAAGGGGAGCGGACATCGCTAGAACTACACGCAAATATAATACAAAGAAAGCAAAATGGGAGGACTTCCATAGGGAACTTTTCGAACTCAAAGCAAGTGGAAATTTAACTGTTGATAGAATCAGAAGGATCACAAGTAAGGAACAAATAGACGACTTCATAAATGAGTTCAACCAGGTCGTCACAAAAGCGTGTAGTAGCGCCATACCGAATAAACCCAAAAGCCAGAAATTGTCGGTTCCGTGGTGGTCCGAAGAGCTAGCCGCAATGAAGCGAGAAGTCACCACCAAGAGGCGGCGAATAAGATGCGCAGCGCCGGTCCGCAGAGCCGGCGTCGTGAGTGAGTACCTGGAGTGCAAAGAAAGGTATGAAACGGCGGCAAAGAGAGCCCAGATCGAATCCTGGAAGGAGTTCTGCTGTAAGCAGGATAAAGAAGGGTTGTGGGAGGGGATCTATCGGGTAATCGGACGAACCGCGGGTAGAGCTGAGGACGTACTCCTGGAGGTGAATGGAGTGGCGCTAGATGAGGAAGGCTCAGCCAAATTATTGGCTGAAACATTCTACCCGGACGACTTGGGGAGCGAGGACACGGCGGAACAAAAACGTCTGAGAGAAGAGTCGGAGGTGGTGGCTGGTGGACCATGCGGGGAGCTGTGTGACCCACCATTCACCCCTGTAGAGCTCGAAACAGCGGTCCGATCCTTCAACCCCAAGAAGGCACCTGGTGCCGACGGTTTCACGGCAGACATCTGCAGCCACGCCATCAGAAATGAGCCGGAATTGTTCCTCAATCTTGCCAACAAGTGCCTCACATTGCACTACTTTCCGAAGACCTGGAAAGAAGCGACGGTCGTGGCGTTACGTAAGCCGGGCAAAGACAACTACTCGCAGCCTAAGTCGTATAGACCGATTGGCCTCCTCCCAGTGCTGGGGAAGATCCTCGAAAAGATGATTATGTCGAGACTTCGACACCATCTTCACTCGAGGATCAGTCCCCACCAATATGGATTTATGTCGCAAAGGAGCTGCGAGGACGCCCTCTGTACCCTGATCCAACATATACGGGACAACTTGGAACGTAAGAAAATCGTGACTGTTGTGTCACTGGATATAGAGGGCGCCTTCGACAGCGCATGGTGGCCGGCGATTAAAATGCGACTGGTAGAGGAGGAGTGTCCGGAAAGGCTTAGAAGAGTGCTCAATAGTTACATGAGCGACCGACAAGTGCATGTGAGATACGCAGGAA
>CAOLNX010000024.1:262500-280000 GCA_948477245.1 Thumatha senex | reverse complement strand
CCTAACCTAACCTAACCTAACCTAACCTAACCTAACCTAACCTAACCTAACCTAACCTAACCTAACCTAACCTAACCTAACCTAACCTAACCTAACCTAACCTAACCTAACCTAACCTAACCTAACCTAACCTAACCTAACCTAACCTAACCTAACCTAACCTAACCTAACCTAACCTAACCTAACCTAACCTAACCTAACCTAACCTAACCTAACCTAACCTAACCTAACCTAACCTAACCTAACCTAACCTAACCTAACCTAACCTAACCTAACCTAACCTAACCTAACCTAACCTAACCTAACCTAACCTAACCTAACCTAACCTAACCTAACCTAACCTAACCTAACCTAACCTAACCTAACCTAACCTAACCTAACCTAACCTAACCTAACCTAACCTAACCTAACCTAACCTAACCTAACCTAACCTAACCTAACCTAACCTAACCTAACCTAACCTAACCTAACCTAACCTAACCTAACCTAACCTAACCTAACCTAACCTAACCTAACCTAACCTAACCTAACCTAACCTAACCTAACCTAACCTAACCTAACCTAACCTAACCTAACCTAACCTAACCTAACCTAACCTAACCTAACCTAACCTAACCTAACCTAACCTAACCTAACCTAACCTAACCTAACCTAACCTAACCTAACCTAACCTAACCTAACCTAACCTAACCTAACCTAACCTAACCTAACCTAACCTAACCTAACCTAACCTAACCTAACCTAACCTAACCTAACCTAACCTAACCTAACCTAACCTAACCTAACCTAACCTAACCTAACCTAACCTAACCTAACCTAACCTAACCTAACCTAACCTAACCTAACCTAACCTAACCTAACCTAACCTAACCTAACCTAACCTAACCTAACCTAACCTAACCTAACCTAACCTAACCTAACCTAACCTAACCTAACCTAACCTAACCTAACCTAACCTAACCTAACCTAACCTAACCTAACCTAACCTAACCTAACCTAACCTAACCTAACCTAACCTAACCTAACCTAACCTAACCTAACCTAACCTAACCTAACCTAACCTAACCTAACCTAACCTAACCTAACCTAACCTAACCTAACCTAACCTAACCTAACCTAACCTAACCTAACCTAACCTAACCTAACCTAACCTAACCTAACCTAACCTAACCTAACCTAACCTAACCTAACCTAACCTAACCTAACCTAACCTAACCTAACCTAACCTAACCTAACCTAACCTAACCTAACCTAACCTAACCTAACCTAACCTAACCTAACCTAACCTAACCTAACCTAACCTAACCTAACCTAACCTAACCTAACCTAACCTAACCTAACCTAACCTAACCTAACCTAACCTAACCTAACCTAACCTAACCTAACCTAACCTAACCTAACCTAACCTAACCTAACCTAACCTAACCTAACCTAACCTAACCTAACCTAACCTAACCTAACCTAACCTAACCTAACCTAACCTAACCTAACCTAACCTAACCTAACCTAACCTAACCTAACCTAACCTAACCTAACCTAACCTAACCTAACCTAACCTAACCTAACCTAACCTAACCTAACCTAACCTAACCTAACCTAACCTAACCTAACCTAACCTAACCTAACCTAACCTAACCTAACCTAACCTAACCTAACCTAACCTAACCTAACCTAACCTAACCTAACCTAACCTAACCTAACCTAACCTAACCTAACCTAACCTAACCTAACCTAACCTAACCTAACCTAACCTAACCTAACCTAACCTAACCTAACCTAACCTAACCTAACCTAACCTAACCTAACCTAACCTAACCTAACCTAACCTAACCTAACCTAACCTAACCTAACCTAACCTAACCTAACCTAACCTAACCTAACCTAACCTAACCTAACCTAACCTAACCTAACCTAACCTAACCTAACCTAACCTAACCTAACCTAACCTAACCTAACCTAACCTAACCTAACCTAACCTAACCTAACCTAACCTAACCTAACCTAACCTAACCTAACCTAACCTAACCTAACCTAACCTAACCTAACCTAACCTAACCTAACCTAACCTAACCTAACCTAACCTAACCTAACCTAACCTAACCTAACCTAACCTAACCTAACCTAACCTAACCTAACCTAACCTAACCTAACCTAACCTAACCTAACCTAACCTAACCTAACCTAACCTAACCTAACCTAACCTAACCTAACCTAACCTAACCTAACCTAACCTAACCTAACCTAACCTAACCTAACCTAACCTAACCTAACCTAACCTAACCTAACCTAACCTAACCTAACCTAACCTAACCTAACCTAACCTAACCTAACCTAACCTAACCTAACCTAACCTAACCTAACCTAACCTAACCTAACCTAACCTAACCTAACCTAACCTAACCTAACCTAACCTAACCTAACCTAACCTAACCTAACCTAACCTAACCTAACCTAACCTAACCTAACCTAACCTAACCTAACCTAACCTAACCTAACCTAACCTAACCTAACCTAACCTAACCTAACCTAACCTAACCTAACCTAACCTAACCTAACCTAACCTAACCTAACCTAACCTAACCTAACCTAACCTAACCTAACCTAACCTAACCTAACCTAACCTAACCTAACCTAACCTAACCTAACCTAACCTAACCTAACCTAACCTAACCTAACCTAACCTAACCTAACCTAACCTAACCTAACCTAACCTAACCTAACCTAACCTAACCTAACCTAACCTAACCTAACCTAACCTAACCTAACCTAACCTAACCTAACCTAACCTAACCTAACCTAACCTAACCTAACCTAACCTAACCTAACCTAACCTAACCTAACCTAACCTAACCTAACCTAACCTAACCTAACCTAACCTAACCTAACCTAACCTAACCTAACCTAACCTAACCTAACCTAACCTAACCTAACCTAACCTAACCTAACCTAACCTAACCTAACCTAACCTAACCTAACCTAACCTAACCTAACCTAACCTAACCTAACCTAACCTAACCTAACCTAACCTAACCTAACCTAACCTAACCTAACCTAACCTAACCTAACCTAACCTAACCTAACCTAACCTAACCTAACCTAACCTAACCTAACCTAACCTAACCTAACCTAACCTAACCTAACCTAACCTAACCTAACCTAACCTAACCTAACCTAACCTAACCTAACCTAACCTAACCTAACCTAACCTAACCTAACCTAACCTAACCTAACCTAACCTAACCTAACCTAACCTAACCTAACCTAACCTAACCTAACCTAACCTAACCTAACCTAACCTAACCTAACCTAACCTAACCTAACCTAACCTAACCTAACCTAACCTAACCTAACCTAACCTAACCTAACCTAACCTAACCTAACCTAACCTAACCTAACCTAACCTAACCTAACCTAACCTAACCTAACCTAACCTAACCTAACCTAACCTAACCTAACCTAACCTAACCTAACCTAACCTAACCTAACCTAACCTAACCTAACCTAACCTAACCTATACCTAACCTAACCTAACCTAACCTAACCTAACCTAACCTAACCTAACCTAACCTAACCTAACCTAACCTAACCTAACCTAACCTAACCTAACCTAACCTAACCTAACCTAACCTAACCTAACCTAACCTAACCTAACCTAACCTAACCTAACCTAACCTAACCTAACCTAACCTAACCTAACCTAACCTAACCTAACCTAACCTAACCTAACCTAACCTAACCTAACCTAACCTAACCTAACCTAACCTAACCTAACCTAACCTAACCTAACCTAACCTAACCTAACCTAACCTAACCTAACCTAACCTAACCTAACCTAACCTAACCTAACCTAACCTAACCTAACCTAACCTAACCTAACCTAACCTAACCTAACCTAACCTAACCTAACCTAACCTAACCTAACCTAACCTAACCTAACCTAACCTAACCTAACCTAACCTAACCTAACCTAACCTAACCTAACCTAACCTAACCTAACCTAACCTAACCTAACCTAACCTAACCTAACCTAACCTAACCTAACCTAACCTAACCTAACCTAACCTAACCTAACCTAACCTAACCTAACCTAACCTAACCTAACCTAACCTAACCTAACCTAACCTAACCTAACCTAACCTAACCTAACCTAACCTAACCTAACCTAACCTAACCTAACCTAACCTAACCTAACCTAACCTAACCTAACCTAACCTAACCTAACCTAACCTAACCTAACCTAACCTAACCTAACCTAACCTAACCTAACCTAACCTAACCTAACCTAACCTAACCTAACCTAACCTAACCTAACCTAACCTAACCTAACCTAACCTAACCTAACCTAACCTAACCTAACCTAACCTAACCTAACCTAACCTAACCTAACCTAACCTAACCTAACCTAACCTAACCTAACCTAACCTAACCTAACCTAACCTAACCTAACCTAACCTAACCTAACCTAACCTAACCTAACCTAACCTAACCTAACCTAACCTAACCTAACCTAACCTAACCTAACCTAACCTAACCTAACCTAACCTAACCTAACCTAACCTAACCTAACCTAACCTAACCTAACCTAACCTAACCTAACCTAACCTAACCTAACCTAACCTAACCTAACCTAACCTAACCTAACCTAACCTAACCTAACCTAACCTAACCTAACCTAACCTAACCTAACCTAACCTAACCTAACCTAACCTAACCTAACCTAACCTAACCTAACCTAACCTAACCTAACCTAACCTAACCTAACCTAACCTAACCTAACCTAACCTAACCTAACCTAACCTAACCTAACCTAACCTAACCTAACCTAACCTAACCTAACCTAACCTAACCTAACCTAACCTAACCTAACCTAACCTAACCTAACCTAACCTAACCTAACCTAACCTAACCTAACCTAACCTAACCTAACCTAACCTAACCTAACCTAACCTAACCTAACCTAACCTAACCTAACCTAACCTAACCTAACCTAACCTAACCTAACCTAACCTAACCTAACCTAACCTAACCTAACCTAACCTAACCTAACCTAACCTAACCTAACCTAACCTAACCTAACCTAACCTAACCTAACCTAACCTAACCTAACCTAACCTAACCTAACCTAACCTAACCTAACCTAACCTAACCTAACCTAACCTAACCTAACCTAACCTAACCTAACCTAACCTAACCTAACCTAACCTAACCTAACCTAACCTAACCTAACCTAACCTAACCTAACCTAACCTAACCTAACCTAACCTAACCTAACCTAACCTAACCTAACCTAACCTAACCTAACCTAACCTAACCTAACCTAACCTAACCTAACCTAACCTAACCTAACCTAACCTAACCTAACCTAACCTAACCTAACCTAACCTAACCTAACCTAACCTAACCTAACCTAACCTAACCTAACCTAACCTAACCTAACCTAACCTAACCTAACCTAACCTAACCTAACCTAACCTAACCTAACCTAACCTAACCTAACCTAACCTAACCTAACCTAACCTAACCTAACCTAACCTAACCTAACCTAACCTAACCTAACCTAACCTAACCTAACCTAACCTAACCTAACCTAACCTAACCTAACCTAACCTAACCTAACCTAACCTAACCTAACCTAACCTAACCTAACCTAACCTAACCTAACCTAACCTAACCTAACCTAACCTAACCTAACCTAACCTAACCTAACCTAACCTAACCTAACCTAACCTAACCTAACCTAACCTAACCTAACCTAACCTAACCTAACCTAACCTAACCTAACCTAACCTAACCTAACCTAACCTAACCTAACCTAACCTAACCTAACCTAACCTAACCTAACCTAACCTAACCTAACCTAACCTAACCTAACCTAACCTAACCTAACCTAACCTAACCTAACCTAACCTAACCTAACCTAACCTAACCTAACCTAACCTAACCTAACCTAACCTAACCTAACCTAACCTAACCTAACCTAACCTAACCTAACCTAACCTAACCTAACCTAACCTAACCTAACCTAACCTAACCTAACCTAACCTAACCTAACCTAACCTAACCTAACCTAACCTAACCTAACCTAACCTAACCTAACCTAACCTAACCTAACCTAACCTAACCTAACCTAACCTAACCTAACCTAACCTAACCTAACCTAACCTAACCTAACCTAACCTAACCTAACCTAACCTAACCTAACCTAACCTAACCTAACCTAACCTAACCTAACCTAACCTAACCTAACCTAACCTAACCTAACCTAACCTAACCTAACCTAACCTAACCTAACCTAACCTAACCTAACCTAACCTAACCTAACCTAACCTAACCTAACCTAACCTAACCTAACCTAACCTAACCTAACCTAACCTAACCTAACCTAACCTAACCTAACCTAACCTAACCTAACCTAACCTAACCTAACCTAACCTAACCTAACCTAACCTAACCTAACCTAACCTAACCTAACCTAACCTAACCTAACCTAACCTAACCTAACCTAACCTAACCTAACCTAACCTAACCTAACCTAACCTAACCTAACCTAACCTAACCTAACCTAACCTAACCTAACCTAACCTAACCTAACCTAACCTAACCTAACCTAACCTAACCTAACCTAACCTAACCTAACCTAACCTAACCTAACCTAACCTAACCTAACCTAACCTAACCTAACCTAACCTAACCTAACCTAACCTAACCTAACCTAACCTAACCTAACCTAACCTAACCTAACCTAACCTAACCTAACCTAACCTAACCTAACCTAACCTAACCTAACCTAACCTAACCTAACCTAACCTAACCTAACCTAACCTAACCTAACCTAACCTAACCTAACCTAACCTAACCTAACCTAACCTAACCTAACCTAACCTAACCTAACCTAACCTAACCTAACCTAACCTAACCTAACCTAACCTAACCTAACCTAACCTAACCTAACCTAACCTAACCTAACCTAACCTAACCTAACCTAACCTAACCTAACCTAACCTAACCTAACCTAACCTAACCTAACCTAACCTAACCTAACCTAACCTAACCTAACCTAACCTAACCTAACCTAACCTAACCTAACCTAACCTAACCTAACCTAACCTAACCTAACCTAACCTAACCTAACCTAACCTAACCTAACCTAACCTAACCTAACCTAACCTAACCTAACCTAACCTAACCTAACCTAACCTAACCTAACCTAACCTAACCTAACCTAACCTAACCTAACCTAACCTAACCTAACCTAACCTAACCTAACCTAACCTAACCTAACCTAACCTAACCTAACCTAACCTAACCTAACCTAACCTAACCTAACCTAACCTAACCTAACCTAACCTAACCTAACCTAACCTAACCTAACCTAACCTAACCTAACCTAACCTAACCTAACCTAACCTAACCTAACCTAACCTAACCTAACCTAACCTAACCTAACCTAACCTAACCTAACCTAACCTAACCTAACCTAACCTAACCTAACCTAACCTAACCTAACCTAACCTAACCTAACCTAACCTAACCTAACCTAACCTAACCTAACCTAACCTAACCTAACCTAACCTAACCTAACCTAACCTAACCTAACCTAACCTAACCTAACCTAACCTAACCTAACCTAACCTAACCTAACCTAACCTAACCTAACCTAACCTAACCTAACCTAACCTAACCTAACCTAACCTAACCTAACCTAACCTAACCTAACCTAACCTAACCTAACCTAACCTAACCTAACCTAACCTAACCTAACCTAACCTAACCTAACCTAACCTAACCTAACCTAACCTAACCTAACCTAACCTAACCTAACCTAACCTAACCTAACCTAACCTAACCTAACCTAACCTAACCTAACCTAACCTAACCTAACCTAACCTAACCTAACCTAACCTAACCTAACCTAACCTAACCTAACCTAACCTAACCTAACCTAACCTAACCTAACCTAACCTAACCTAACCTAACCTAACCTAACCTAACCTAACCTAACCTAACCTAACCTAACCTAACCTAACCTAACCTAACCTAACCTAACCTAACCTAACCTAACCTAACCTAACCTAACCTAACCTAACCTAACCTAACCTAACCTAACCTAACCTAACCTAACCTAACCTAACCTAACCTAACCTAACCTAACCTAACCTAACCTAACCTAACCTAACCTAACCTAACCTAACCTAACCTAACCTAACCTAACCTAACCTAACCTAACCTAACCTAACCTAACCTAACCTAACCTAACCTAACCTAACCTAACCTAACCTAACCTAACCTAACCTAACCTAACCTAACCTAACCTAACCTAACCTAACCTAACCTAACCTAACCTAACCTAACCTAACCTAACCTAACCTAACCTAACCTAACCTAACCTAACCTAACCTAACCTAACCTAACCTAACCTAACCTAACCTAACCTAACCTAACCTAACCTAACCTAACCTAACCTAACCTAACCTAACCTAACCTAACCTAACCTAACCTAACCTAACCTAACCTAACCTAACCTAACCTAACCTAACCTAACCTAACCTAACCTAACCTAACCTAACCTAACCTAACCTAACCTAACCTAACCTAACCTAACCTAACCTAACCTAACCTAACCTAACCTAACCTAACCTAACCTAACCTAACCTAACCTAACCTAACCTAACCTAACCTAACCTAACCTAACCTAACCTAACCTAACCTAACCTAACCTAACCTAACCTAACCTAACCTAACCTAACCTAACCTAACCTAACCTAACCTAACCTAACCTAACCTAACCTAACCTAACCTAACCTAACCTAACCTAACCTAACCTAACCTAACCTAACCTAACCTAACCTAACCTAACCTAACCTAACCTAACCTAACCTAACCTAACCTAACCTAACCTAACCTAACCTAACCTAACCTAACCTAACCTAACCTAACCTAACCTAACCTAACCTAACCTAACCTAACCTAACCTAACCTAACCTAACCTAACCTAACCTAACCTAACCTAACCTAACCTAACCTAACCTAACCTAACCTAACCTAACCTAACCTAACCTAACCTAACCTAACCTAACCTAACCTAACCTAACCTAACCTAACCTAACCTAACCTAACCTAACCTAACCTAACCTAACCTAACCTAACCTAACCTAACCTAACCTAACCTAACCTAACCTAACCTAACCTAACCTAACCTAACCTAACCTAACCTAACCTAACCTAACCTAACCTAACCTAACCTAACCTAACCTAACCTAACCTAACCTAACCTAACCTAACCTAACCTAACCTAACCTAACCTAACCTAACCTAACCTAACCTAACCTAACCTAACCTAACCTAACCTAACCTAACCTAACCTAACCTAACCTAACCTAACCTAACCTAACCTAACCTAACCTAACCTAACCTAACCTAACCTAACCTAACCTAACCTAACCTAACCTAACCTAACCTAACCTAACCTAACCTAACCTAACCTAACCTAACCTAACCTAACCTAACCTAACCTAACCTAACCTAACCTAACCTAACCTAACCTAACCTAACCTAACCTAACCTAACCTAACCTAACCTAACCTAACCTAACCTAACCTAACCTAACCTAACCTAACCTAACCTAACCTAACCTAACCTAACCTAACCTAACCTAACCTAACCTAACCTAACCTAACCTAACCTAACCTAACCTAACCTAACCTAACCTAACCTAACCTAACCTAACCTAACCTAACCTAACCTAACCTAACCTAACCTAACCTAACCTAACCTAACCTAACCTAACCTAACCTAACCTAACCTAACCTAACCTAACCTAACCTAACCTAACCTAACCTAACCTAACCTAACCTAACCTAACCTAACCTAACCTAACCTAACCTAACCTAACCTAACCTAACCTAACCTAACCTAACCTAACCTAACCTAACCTAACCTAACCTAACCTAACCTAACCTAACCTAACCTAACCTAACCTAACCTAACCTAACCTAACCTAACCTAACCTAACCTAACCTAACCTAACCTAACCTAACCTAACCTAACCTAACCTAACCTAACCTAACCTAACCTAACCTAACCTAACCTAACCTAACCTAACCTAACCTAACCTAACCTAACCTAACCTAACCTAACCTAACCTAACCTAACCTAACCTAACCTAACCTAACCTAACCTAACCTAACCTAACCTAACCTAACCTAACCTAACCTAACCTAACCTAACCTAACCTAACCTAACCTAACCTAACCTAACCTAACCTAACCTAACCTAACCTAACCTAACCTAACCTAACCTAACCTAACCTAACCTAACCTAACCTAACCTAACCTAACCTAACCTAACCTAACCTAACCTAACCTAACCTAACCTAACCTAACCTAACCTAACCTAACCTAACCTAACCTAACCTAACCTAACCTAACCTAACCTAACCTAACCTAACCTAACCTAACCTAACCTAACCTAACCTAACCTAACCTAACCTAACCTAACCTAACCTAACCTAACCTAACCTAACCTAACCTAACCTAACCTAACCTAACCTAACCTAACCTAACCCAGTCACATTCGACCTCCCGACCAGAGAGCCACGAATTTTTGCCGCTCCGTACTTTAAAAATTCGAAAAAGTGGGTTTTTCGCAACCGAATAGCGCGTGTGTTACACCAAAAGTTGCGTCTTGTCGCGCCGCACACGCCTCTCTATAGCACCGATTTTTCGTGTTAACGCAGTAAAAGTTATTAACCAAAAAGTGCTAAAATTAGAGGTTAAGTAGATGACAAAAGTGTATAAAAATTGAAATAAAACCGTGAAAAGTGAAGGTATAATAGTGTAAAAAGTGTCTAGTGGTGTGGCATAGCGGCCCTCGTCGACCTGCGGATTCGGTCTCGCCGAAAAACAGTTGGTTTTTCCGGCAGAGGACTGAAAAGCAATTTTCCACCACGTGGTTTTCACCACGAGGTCATCGAAGGAGGCAAGCTAGAAGCGTGGAACTCAGCAGGGACTTAGAAGGTACCAGTACAAACAATTTTCAAGAAAGAACAGATTTTTAGGTCCACAGAATTTTAATTAATTTATAATTAAAGTTATAAACTTCGGACATCTTTTTCTTGAAGACCAGGAAAAATTTGACAAATCTACAACTGCTATCTTTTGCGCGCTAGCTGGGACTACACATTTTGAAAATTTTGGATTTTTTGGACCTTTAGTTATAGAATTAAAATTAAAATCGTAAAAATTTTTGTTTTTTATAAAAAATTGTGTTTTTAAAACTTTTATTTTTAGATTTTTATTGTGTAGGTTGTTGACCCTAAATAAACAAATTTTTTGAATATTTTTGTAAATTTTTAGGACTTGGCGTTTCGGAGCTATTGATTTTTTAGTGTTTTTGCTTAATATATACAAAATTAACAATAAATTAATATTTTTAAAGGTGGAATTAGCTTTAGATAATAGAAATTAGTATATATAACCCCAAACTGGGGTCTTCTAACTTCAAAATTAAAGATTTTTGCGAAATCCGCCATCTTGAATTAAATTTTTAAAATTTTTGAATTAACGTAGCTCCGAGACGAAAAGACTTAGGGACGTGAGATTTTCACTAAAGTCAGGCTCGGGACCTGAACTCTTTTATAAAATAGGAAATTACGTTTTTGGACAAAATTTTTTATTTTTGTTTAAAACTCCCCTGGATAGGTGCAGTAAGTGAGGCCACATAGTCTGGTGAAAACCAGGTTACTCTACGACCATTGGTTGCAGAGTTATTAGCAGTCAAAGTTGGTCTCTGACAGCTCGGCGGCCATTTTTTATTTTTTAGAACCGCCATAACTCTTGAACGCCTTGAGTTAGAAAGCCCTGGTTTTCTTTACTAGATTATAGGGATCAGGAGCTACCTACTCCTCGATTTATAGGCAAATAGGAGTCACAAAATTTTAGGGGGCCGAAAAGCACTTGGACGGGTGGAGGGGGTCGGGGTGAACAGGGCAAACCCAAACTTGGCTGCTCTGCGACGTCTGGGCCCGGAGATACAGGTGATCAAAGTTCGGCTTTGACAGCTCAGCCGCCATCTTGGAAAACTTTGATCGCCTGTAGCTTTGGAACGGGGCGTCGTAGAGTGGTACGGTTTTCTCTGGGCGTCTCGGCGGCCTGTTCCCTACCCGAGTAGGGGGTATTGGAGGGGATTGGGGTTAAAAATTTTTTTGGTTTAAAAAAGGCTACCGGGGGGTAGGTCTCGTCGTGCACTCCAAGATTAACCCAAGCACGAGCAAAATCGGCCCGGCGGTTCGGGAGATACGGGGGATTTTGAAAACATATTCGGCCATTTTGAAAAATTTTGAGCCCCTGTTTCTCTGGAACCCCTTGGGTTAGCGGTGACGTGTTTGGGTTCGTTAGAAAGGGCTCGGCGGGGGCTATCAACTGGGCCTCTCCACACGTCTCTACATAGAGCGTGTAGAGTTTCTGGAGCAAAATTTTGTTTTTTGACTAGATTTATATTAGGTATTGAAATTATTTGGCAAAATTAGATTCGTGGAGGCTTTCGGGGGCCAGCAGAGACTATATCCCGCTACTGCATTAGAAGTTAAGTTGTATTAAATTATTTTTTAATTTTATTTTTACTATAATAAGACTTAGGCTTATTGGCCACAATTTTAGGATAAGACGTAGCTGGCCTACAGCTAGGAATTAGTTATAAGAAAAACGATAGCTCTAGATAGAGCAAAAACCTCAACTCTGTTAGTGTAATTTTTCTTCATTCTGAATTTTCTTTTAAAATAGACCAAGCCCTATTGGCTCTCTTACTTAGATACGACTGCTGAACGGAGGACGATAGAGTACCTGTGCATGCACGACACATAAACAGCTACACTTACACATACATTACCCAACACGCTCATACACACACACATCTCTCAGTCGTGGACAAACAATACACACATACACACACTTGATATCCACGCCACATACATCACACACCACATCACACAATCTGACAGGGTACCTTTACATACCCTTCAGTAAACACACGGTACAACACACACGCTAACTGGGGTACCCTATACATACCCCATTAGCAACACTTCTTCACAGCAGCTACAAGCACACCCCCATACGATGTTTGTTTCACAGAGGACACCGCCAAAAGAGGAGGAGCCAACCCGCGCATCACCATCGAAAACCATAACAAAAAAGTCGATTGTAAGGAGAAGTCTAGAGACCTTTGAGAGTAAGGCCAGCTCCTCAAAAACAACTTCTCATGAACGAGCGGGTGATCCACTGCGGCCAACTAAACGCCTGGAGTACAGCCCGCCCAAAACCACCACCAGGCCTACAGACAAAACGACAGAGGCAGAGAAAACTAAAAAGGCTAAAACACCTCAGCCTATAGAGCATAGCCCCGTCTGTGGAAAATCGTACCCTGACAGAGCGTCTGAAGCCAGGGACATAGCCAAAAAGGCGAAAACTTCCCTCGGGCTAGCCAGAAACTTAAGATCTGAGATTAAAACGGATGTAACGCAGTGGATAGATAAATTAGTAGAATTAGTGAAACAGATGGAGATTGGAAGAGGAAATGAGGAGAACCGCGCTGATCCGCCCATCCCAGCAACCACCCATCTACCTGAGATGGAAAAATTAACGGCAAAATTGCAAGAGCATGCAGAACTACTCGCAAAAAACGCAGACGAAATGCGAGAACTGAAGTCCGCGCTGCAAATTAATACGGAGCAATATAAAAAACCAACCTATGCCAATGTAGTCGCCACCTCACCTAAAATGCAACACCAAAAACCGCCGTTGCACTCCATTATGATTACATCAGATAAGGAGGAAGAAACCGGAGACCAGGTTTTAGAAAGGGTGAGAAAGGCAGTGGATGCAAAGGAGGGGTGGATCAAGATAGAAAGGGTCAGGAAAGCAAAAGATAGAAAGATTATCTTGGGTTGTCAAACTGCAGCAGACAGAGACAGCGCTAGAAAAAGGCTGGAGAAGGAGCGACTCCATGTTGAGGACATCAAAAATAAGGACCCAATGGTGATGTTGAAAGATGTATTGAGCATCAATACAGATGAAGAAGTGCTTGGGGCCATAAAAAAGCAAAACAGGGATATCTTTGATGGACTCAACAAGGAGGACGAAAGAATGACAGTCAAATTCAGAAAAAGGGCGAGGAACCCCCACACCAACCACGTGGTCCTAACGGTCTCACCGAAGCTATGGACTAAAATGACAGCGATCGGGACCCTTCACGTGGACCTACAGCGGGTTAAGGTAGCAGATCATTCACCACTGGTGCAATGCTCGCGCTGCCTGGCATACGGACACGTGAGGGGAGTGTGCACCGAAGCTCAAGAGACGTGCTGTCACTGTGGGGGACCACATTTGAAAGCGCAATGTGATGTCTGGGTCGTCAACGCAACGCCATCATGCAAGAACTGCAAGAGGGCGAGGCTTGACCGCACAGAGCACAACGCTTTCAGCCAAGAGTGTCCCGTCCGAAGGCGCTGGGAGGCACTGGCCAGGTCAGCCGTAGCATATTGCTAAGGGCAGCCAGGCAGTGAACTCCGCCTATCACGTGTTCCAAACAAATCTCAGGAAAAAGAAGTTGGCTCAACAGGAAATGCTTATAGAAGCAACAAAACGCAAGGCAATGGCAGTCCTGATCCAGGAGCCTTGGGTGGATACGGCTCGGGTGATGAGGAGTTATCCGGGGACCAGAGTCTACCAAAATAACCCGACAGAAGAAGAAAAGGTCAAGGCAGCAATTGCGATCCTTGATCCACATATAGATGTTACCCAATACCCCGACCTCACTACGAACAACATAGTAGTAGTGGGTCTAAAAACTGTCGACTGGAAGATCACTCTGGTTTCATTTTACCTCGAGCCGGATCGACCAATTGAACCATATTTGGCCAAATTAAAAGATATCGCAGCCAAACCTGGGCTTGGTAAAATTATTATGGGGGGAGATGGGAATGCGTGGAACACGTGGTGGGGTAGTGAGGAAGTTAACTCACGAGGGAAGAAACTGCAGCAGTTGATAGACGAGATGGGCCTCCAGGTGCTCAACACGGGGAACACCCCTACATTTGATACAATTAGGGGCACAACGAGGTTCAAGAGCCACGTTGACATCACTATCTGCACGGCAAGCGCACTAGACTTGGTGGTGAATTGGAAGGTCGAAACAAACCTCACAAGCTCGGACCACAATGGCATCACATTCGACATCAAACTCAAAAGGTCTAAGGGTGTTGACATTGCAAGGACTACACGCCAATACAACACAAGAAAGGCCAAATGGGAGGACTTTCACAGAGAACTGGTTGAACTCAAAGTAAGCAGAAATTTAACTATAAATAGAATTAACAACATCACAAAAAACGGACAAATTGACGAATTTATAAAGGAGTTCAACCAGGTCATTACTAAAGCGTGTGGCAGCAACATCCCCAAAAAACCCAAAAGTCAAAAACTATCGGTCCCATGGTGGTCCGAAGAGCTTGCCGCAATGAAACGAGAAGTCACCACCAAGAGGCGGCGAATAAGATGCGCAGCGCCGGTCCGCAGAGCCGGCGTCGTGAGTGAGTACCTGGAGAGCAAAGAAAGATATGAAACAGAAGCAAAGAGAGCCCAGATTGAATCCTGGAAGGAATTCTGCTGCAAGCAGGATAAAGAGGGGTTGTGGGAAGGTATATATAGGGTAATTGGACGAACCGCGGGTAGAGCCGAGGACGTACTCCTGGAGATGAATGGCGTGGCGCTAGATGAGGAAGGCTCAGCCAAATTGCTGGCTGAAACATTTTATCCGGACGACTTGGGGAGCGAGGACACGGCGGAACAAAAACGTCTGAGAGAAGAATCGGAGGTGGTGGCTGGTGGACCATGCGGGGAGCTGCGTGACCCACCATTCACCCCTGTAGAGCTCGAAACAGCGGTCCGATCCTTCAACCCCAAGAAAGCACCTGGTGCCGACGGTTTCACGGCAGACATCTGCAGCCACGCCATCAGAAATGAGCCGGAATTGTTCCTCAATCTTGCCAACAAGTGCCTCACACTGCACTACTTTCCGAAGACCTGGAAAGAAGCGACGGTCGTGGCGTTACGTAAGCCGGGCAAAGACAACTATTCGCAGCCTAAGTCGTATAGACCAATTGGCCTCCTTCCAGTGCTGGGGAAGATCCTCGAAAAGATGATTATGTCGAGACTTCGACACCATCTTCACTCGAGGATCAGTCCCCACCAGTATGGGTTTATGTCGCAAAGGAGCTGCGAGGACGCCCTCTGTACCCTGATCCAACATATACGGGACAACTTGGAACGCAGGAAAATCGTAACTGTTGTGTCTCTGGATATAGAGGGCGCCTTCGACAGCGCATGGTGGCCGGCGATTAAAATGCGACTGGTAGAGGAGGAGTGTCCGGAAAGGCTTAGAAGAGTGCTCAATAGTTACATGAGCGACCGACAAGTGCATGTGAGATACGCAGGAAAGGAGCACAAAATAAGAACCAGAAAGGGCTGCGTCCAGGGCTCTATCGGCGGACCAATTTTATGGAATTTGTTGCTGGATCCACTATTGCACAGTCTGGAGAAGAGAGGCGAGTATGCGCAGGCGTTTGCAGACGATGTCGTCCTTGTGTTTTGTGGAGACACAGGTGGGGAAATAGAGAGGCAGGCCAATGCCGCCCTCGAACATGTTAAGGCGTGGGGTGACAGAAACAAGTTAAAATTTGCTCCACATAAGACCAATGCTATGGTCATCACAAATAAACTGAAATATGACACACCACGGCTTAGCATGGGAGGGGTCGACATTGGCATGTCAAGAGAAATTAAAATCCTAGGCCTCATCATCGACAACAAGTTGACGTTCAACGCACACGTAGAGAGCGTGTGCCGGAGAGTAACGGCTATCCACAAACAGCTGACCAGGGCGGCGAAAACGAGTTGGGGTCTGCATCCAGAAGTCATACACACCATCTATACAGCGACCGTGGAACCTGTAATTTTGTACGCGGCTGGCGCGTGGGCGCCGGCGGTTGAGAAGTTGGGCATCAAGAAGCGACTGAATTTCATTCAGCGGAGCTTCGCACAGAAAATCTGTAAGGCATATCGCACGGTCTCCCTCAATTCGGCCTTGGTATTGTCGGGTATACTCCCTCTTGACTTAAGAGTCAAAGAGGCAGCGCTCCTTTACAGAGTCAGAAGGGGAGAGACAATACCAGGCATGGCCGGGAGGGAGATCGAGCGAATGTCCTCTGCAGCGGAAAGTCCTCATCCTGCCGAACATATGAGCCTGAAGTTCATCAACCTGGAAAACAATGAGCAGGTGGATCAATTAGAACATCTCGAGATCAAAATTTATACCGATGGCAGCAAAATAGCAGATAAAGTCGGAGCTGCACTTTCATTTTGGAAAGATGGGACCGAAATAAGAGCTCGGAAACTAGGTCTGTCATCATACTGCACAGTTTACCAGGCAGAACTTTTGGCCATAT